>CM056196.1:750000-765000 GCA_029692085.1 Gymnothorax javanicus | reverse complement strand
CACAAAAAAACTCCACCCACAGCCCAAAGATGATTAAAAGCATCCAGATTATTAACAAGGTTATAATAAGCATGCTCAACTTTAAGGCGAGCAGCTATAATACCTTTTACCTTTTTGCACAGGGTCAATACAGATCCCTGTATCTTGCTTTACGCGTTAACCAGATTGCTAGTTTTGCCATTCCTGACATGAAATTGAGCAGTACATGTACTTGCTTTTTTGTAGCGGAATACCTTGGACCATAGATAAATAAATCTTGTGAAAAACACCCCCCAAACCAGTGAACCAAAATTCCAACAAATGTTGTAAACCCAGTAATCTTGAGCAATCAAGAAATAAATGAGTGAGTGTTTCAGTTTGAGAGCAAAAAAGGACATCCCTCCCCAGTACTAGGATCCAGGGTGCCACGTGTCTGTTTGTAGCTATAGCCCCATGTACAATCCTCCACTGGAGGTCACCCGTCCGCTTGTCAACTGGGGTCTTGTACAGAGACCGCCAGCAGCCTTTTCGGGAAGTATCTGAACCAAAACCCCAGCCCACCTCGATGCTCCCAGCCCAGCCAAAGAGCGAAAGTGTGACACCTTTACACAGTTGACATATGCTGCCTTCTTTCCCATCTCATTGAAACCCTGCAAATCGGGGTTCACAAAAGCTGGTTTTCTCCCTCCTGCCATTCCCCAACAGCAGGAGAGACTGTCAGAGATGGGAAGCTGTACTCACATTCATCATCCCATTGGTCAGATAGAGTACAGTTTTCAGCAATCCTTTCGGTGGCCCAGACAAAGAGGCACAGACCTCTCTGACAATCCTGGACAGCAGTCTGGAAGACCTGATGTGAGCCATTTGTCCCAGGACTTCGACAGAGGATCGGTGGCCTTCATAAGGTGTCCCAGTTTGGCACAGCCAGCTTCACGTGGGGCGATCTTAGGCTCACTGAGGACAAGTCGGTCAGAAAAGTTGAAAAACAGTGGCCTCGAAGATCCACATTCCTGGTGTCTCATCAGGATCCCTGGAGGCTTGAAGAACTCGCCAGGCCGAAGGACTGATGTATAGAAGGGGTGAGCCCCGTGATGTCCACCTCGTCCCAAAAACAGCTGTTTGCTGTAACCGAGCCCACCAGCTTTCTGAAGTAACATATTAGCTGTGTCCAGCCACCTTGCTCCCATCGAGAGGAGCCTCTGTGCCGCTTTTTAGCCTGAAGGCCTTTATCCGGGAAAGAATGTCTATTAATCCTTGTCCTCCTTCTTCTACTGGAAGATACAGAGCCGCAGCCCGTATCCAGTGCTGTCCTGACCAGAAGGTCCACCAACAGTCTTTGTACCTCCTCAACCAAGCCCCTGGTGGGTTTAAAACAATTAGCCGGTGCCAGAGCGCCGAGGCGACCAAGTTATTAGCTACTAGAACTCTTCCCTATATGACAGCTGGGGTAGCAGCCATTTCCATTTAGACAACTTAGCACGCACTGTCTCCACTACACCCTCCCAATTCCTCTGGAACCCATTAAGAGATACACTCCCAGGGTCTTCAGACCACACCTCCCCCATTCCAAACCACCAGGCAGACTGGGAATCATCTCCCCTGACCATTGCCCTATTTGAAGGGCCTCACATTTCCCCCAGTTAACCTTGGCTGATGATACACTAAGGCAGTTGACCATGGCCTGTACATCCCTCTGATCCTTAATAAAAACAGTCACATCATCAGCATAAGCTGATACAATAACCGGACCATGGGACAACCCTGTGAGAAAGAACCCATTGAGGCTGTTCCTTAATTTGCTGAGAAGGCTCAATGGCGATACTAATACAACTGCCCAGAGATGGGGCAGCCCTGTCTAATACCCCTTCCCCACACTTAACCCACCACCCACCTTAACCAGACAAGTTGCTTATAATACAATAAACCAACCCATGCTATAAAATTTTCACCAAAGCCAAAGGCTCTGAGAACAGAAAATAAAAACCATGGTCCACTCTATCAAAAAGCCTTTTCTTGCGATTGACAAGATTCCAATGTCCTTGGTATACTGCTGGCAAATATCTAAAAAATATCTCTGATTAAAAACAAGTTGTCCATTATTGTTCTGTCTAATATACAATAGGTTTGGTCAGCTTGTATCACAGAACCTAAGTACTTTTTTCAGTCTGTTTGAAAGTGCCCTGAAATCACTTTTGTCCGGGCGCACAAAAGTGCCCGGTCTCCAGTTCTTCAGAAGGGCCAAGTCTCCCTTCTAACCCGGTAGGATGAGACACCGCCCTCCTGCATGATCGTAGTGAGCCCCTGTGAATGCAGTCCATTGTAACTTCATAAAAAGTCTGTTCGAGGCAGCCCCAGAATCGCTTGTAAAACTCTATGGGCAGCCCATCGATCCCTGGTGCTTTACCAGAGGCCAACTGCTCCACAGCTGCAGTCAGCTCCTCCATACTCAGGTCTCTATCCAAGGCAGCTTTCTCCAGGACACAGCTGAGAAGCCCCTCCAGGAGCTCAGCTGCACATATGTTGCTGCAGTCTTCTGCACTGTAGAGTTCTGTATAAAGTCTACCGCATGTTTCCTCATCTCAGCAGGGTCTGTGGTAACCCTGCTGTCAGGCAACCTCAGACAGGACATCTGCTTTCTCTGTATCGTTTTTCTTCTCCAAGTTGAAGAAGAAAGAAGTTGGCGCATCCATGTCCTTGATGGACAAGAAGCGAGCTCTGATCAGAGCCCCCCTTAACACGCTCCTGCAGAAAGGAGCTGAGCTATTTTTACTGCTGCAGCTGTGCAGCATCAGCAGAGACAGGATTTAACTCAGACTCCATCCTCATAATTTCTTCTTCTAAACTCTGAATTACTTTTCTTATTTTTTTTGTGGAATGAGAGGTGTATTGTTGACATAGAATACGAATTTGAGCCTTTCCCATTTCCCCACCACTGGCTCAAGGACTCAAAATCTGACTTTTTTGTTTCCATAGTCCCCAGAAATGCTCAAAAACCTGACAAAAACTCTCGTCCTGGAGTAATTTGATGTTAAAATGCCAATATGTGTTTACTTTTCTACCAGAAGAAAAAAGCTAAATTAATAAAAATGAGGTGATGATCGCTGAAACCTACTGGATTGATGAAACTCCCTGTAAGACTACTTCTAAGATCGTCTGAAATGTACAGCCGATCCAATCTGGCTGCACTGACACGACTGTCCACTACCCTAACCCAAGTGTACTGCCTGGTATTAGGGTGTTTTACTCTCCAGGCATCTACCAGATTTAAACTGGTAACCAGCTTTGCCAGACTATGAGATGACTGCAGGTGTGGCTCTTCATTCACTCTATCCAATGTAAAATCAGTACAGTTCCAGTCACCATTAATGATATACTCCTGACCATACTTTCCTAACTCTTCCTTTAGTGCTCTGAATACGGCTAGCCTATCAGATCCAATATTAGGAGCATAAATGGTTCACAAAGCATAGAACAGAACTATTAGAGCTCTGCCCTTTATTAATTCCTTAGTGGATATAATATTTATATTTAAATTTGGAGAAAAAAGAATAGCTACACCTCCACTAAAATTATTACCATGACTGAGGTAATGAGTGCCTCTCCAAAATAATTCCCAATCTAATTCATTATTTTCATCACTATGAGTTTCCTGGAGGAAGAAAACATCTATCTCTTTCTGACGAGCCACCTCTGCTAGTAAAGCTCTTTTATTCCCATCCCTCCCTCCGTTCACGTTCAAAGAGCCTACTCTGAGCCCCCTCATGAGAAAAATTAAAGAGAAGACCAGCAAACAGTAAAATCAGACAGAAAGAAAGACAGGGTGCAATGCATGATCATTGTGTTTTATTGGCTCAGATTTAACGCTCGTTTTCCCTTCCTTTCCGACTCACTGTGGCCTTTCTTAAAGCGGTAACATGTTTTTTAATCGAAATCTTTTTTTTCGTCGAGCAAGTCCAGCCCCACCTTCTTCTGTAAAGTTATGCAAGACTTTATAAACTTTTCCGTGTCAGGAAAAATATTCTTTCACTTTGACAGATTTTCCAAACGTTTCGGCCCAAAAAATCATTAACCTGCTCCAATGTATACAGCTCCGACTGTGTATCCGACTGTACAGACACACTGTCAGAGTCCGACTCAAACTCTACATCCTCAGCCTCACTATTCACGCTATTCTGAGTTGACACAGTTTTCTCCGGTAAATCTGCATCCGCGTCTGTCATTACAGAGGAGCGAGCAGGCCGCTTCATGCCTTTCCTGCAAGACTCCCGCTACCGCCGGACTAAACGACTGCATTCACAACGGGAATCGATTCTGCAGACTCTCCCTCGCCAGTGGGAATGTTTGCCACAATTTCATTTTCATTCTCAGACTCTGCCCTTTGGGAAGCACTCTTCTCCACTTGACAAACCTGTGTCGGCGATGTCTGTATACTAGTCCCCTCCCCAGGATCAGCATGTGAACGCAGGGGACTGTCCGTATCAATATCTATGTTTACACTTCGCACCCTTTCCTGATAATGAGGGCAAAACAATCGTTTATGTCCCACGTCACCGCACTCAAAGCATTTCATACTCCCAGAACTAGCGTATACCATGTAAAATCCATCTTCAAATTTCACACGAAATGACACTTCTAAGCTTTGAGTAGGAGAATCAAGAAACATAAAAACTTGTCTTCGAAGAGACTGAACATGTTTAAGTTTAGGATCCTTGCAGCCCAAACTGACAGTTTTAAAACCACTTGCGAACTTCCCGAAACGCCAGTAGCTCTCGCTCCAGCGCTTCATTAGGGATGAAAGGCGGAACGCCCGATACTGTAATCCGGAACGGGACAGCTAATGGGGAGCGTGAAAACATCATTAATATAAATTCCACTGGAAATTAACTGAACGACAAAACGCTCCTCCTTCAGAAAAACTACAACAGCTTTATGCATGCGGAAGCATGCAACAAGTTTTTCGTGGCCAATCTGTTCTCCTGCTGCTAGGAGAACATCCTTTATTTGCGCCTCTGACGGAACAACCCTTATCCCATGCCGGATAGACAGAGACGGCGTCTCCCTGAGCGCCATCCCGCCTCCCGGGAAAAATAGAAAAAGTTTTCCAACTTACCCTTATCGCAAATTATTTAGCGTCAATGAAACATGCAGAAATAGAAAAAGAAATAGAAAAAGAATTTAGCAAGTGCAAGAGTTAAAAAAAAAAAAAAAAAGCACCAAACTCAGCACACGCTCTCACCAAACGCACCCCCAACTCCCAGCATACACTCCGCGAGAGAGAGAGAGAGAGAGAGAGAGAGAGAGAGAGAGAGAGAGAGAGAGAGAGAGAGAGAGAGAGAGAGAGACGGGGGGACAGGACGCCCTAAAGCGCTGTTCAGGGCGAGAATCCTTCACCTTCATCTGCCTGAAATAAAGAGGTCTGTTCACACCCTGCTTCTCACCTCACTGCCCTTTAATTAAGTCACTTTTTCAGGGAGACAAAAAGGAAATTTGCTTTAAGAAAGTGTTTCGCTATAAACTGGCAGAACAGTTAGTAAGCAGTATTCTGCAATCGAGAGAACAGCTGCGGTTTAGTGGTGACGGTGTGTTTGTGCATGTGCACGTGTGAGAGAAAGTGTGCATGGGGGTTAGGGTAGAGAGACAAAGAACATTAACGAGCGAATATAGAAGATCTCATTTCTCAGAAAGCAGGAGAAGGAAAAAAATGCCCGGAGTGTCGCCTGCGGCAGAGAAACCTCATTAACAGGTTTCCATCCCATCTTTCAATACTTCGTTAGAAGTGCCAGGGAGTGTTCAATTAGCACCTGCCTCACCTATTACACAAAGCATGAGGGGGGGCCTTTCGTCAAGCCAGACAGCCCCTCTCTGAAGAGCACAGGCCCTGCCACTGCACCCCCAACCTGCTGCCACAGCCGCAATCTGCTGCCCACACACACACACACACACACATACGAACACGCGCACACACGCACAAGCGCACCCACATCCCCACGAGCCCAGATTCAGGATGCTGACGTCCTGGGATTTTTATGCATGACAGACTCTAGTGTGTACACGGAGAGCGGTGCAAAAAACATCCAGCGAGCAGCAGATATTTGGGCGAAAACACTATAATGAGAGAGGTCAGAGGTCAGACTATGGCGGGACTAGTTCAAGCTGACACTAAGACGTCAGTAGCTTTTATAACCACTCGCTACAACAATCCCATGAAGAAGAGCATCAGTAGAGGAGCGACAGCAGCAGTAGAGCACTGCAGGTGTAACTCCGTCAGGAAACAGGAAACTGAAGCTACGGGGCGGAGCCTCAGGGAAAGTGCTCCCTGGTCCAATAAATTCTGACATGCAAAATGCAGATGGTTGCGTCACATTTTACTGACAACATGAATCCACGAGTCCAGCCTGCCCCGTGTCACTGCTTCAGGCTGCTGGTGTAACGGTGTGGGGAAGATTCTCTCGGCACATGAATCCTCTTTGAGCTTCATTTAACCCTTTCATCCTCCCAAAAGATCTGACCATACCCACTTTAACCAATCAGACCTTTCAATATGCTAGAAATACAACCCCAATTCCGGAATAGTTGGGACAAAGTGTAAATTGTGAATAAAATCAAAACGCAATGACTTTCAAATCACACCAGCCAGTATTTTATTCACAATAGAACAGAGATAACATAGCAAATGTTGAAACGAAGAATTTTTACAATTTTATCCACAAAATGAGCTCATTCCAAATTTGATGGCTGCTACAGCTCTCAAAAAAGTTGGGACAGGTTTACCATGGTGTAGCATCCCCTCTTCTTTTTAACACAGAGTGGAGGTGTCTGGGCATTGAGGAGACAAGTTTCTTGACTTTAGCCATTGGAATTTGATCCCACTCTTGTTTAATACAGGCTTCCAGCTGCTGGAGAGTTTTGGGTCTCCTTTGACGGACTTTTCGTTTAATTATGCGCCAAATGTTCTCAATTGGTGAAAGATCAGGACTGCAGGCAGGCCAGTTCAGCACACGGACTCTTCTACTACGAAGCCATGCTATTGTAATAGCTGCAGTATGTGGTTTTGCATTGACCTGCTGAAATACACAAGGCCTTCCCTGGAATAGATGTCGTCTGGAGGGGAGCATATGTTGCTCTAAAACCTTTATATACCTTTCAGCATTCATGGTGCCTTTTTAAAACATGCAAGTGTCCCACACCATATGCACTAATGCATCCCCATACCATCAGAGACGCTGGCTTTTGAGCTGAACGCTGATAACAGGAGGGGTGGTCTTTCTCCTCTTAAGCCCGGAGGACACAACACCCATGATTTCCAACAAGAATGTCAAATTTGGACTCATCTGGCCACAGGACACTTTGCCACTTTGCTACAGTCCATTTTAAATGAGCCTTGGCCCACAGAACACGGCGGCACTTCTGGATCATGCTCAACAATGGCTTACTTTTTTGCATGATAGAGTTTTAGGGGGCATCTGTGGATGGCACGGCGGACTGTGTTTACAGACAGTGGTTTCTTGAAGTATTCCTGGGCCCATTTAGTAATGTCAATGACAGAATCATGCCGGTGAGT
Source organism: Gymnothorax javanicus (assembly GCA_029692085.1). Taxonomy (NCBI): domain Eukaryota; kingdom Metazoa; phylum Chordata; class Actinopteri; order Anguilliformes; family Muraenidae; genus Gymnothorax; species Gymnothorax javanicus. The sequence continues at coordinate 757,460 of CM056196.1, read as the reverse complement.
GATGCAGTGGCGTCTGAGGGCCCGAAGATCACGGGCATCCAGTAAAGGTCTTTGGCCTTGTCCCTTACACACAGAGATTTTTCCAGTTTCTCTGAATCTTTTGATGATGTTATGCACTGTCGATGATGATACCTTAAAAGCCTTTGCAATTTGATGTTGAGAAACATTGTTTTTAAAGTATTTCACAATTTTTTTTACCCAAGCCTTCACAGGTTGGAGAGCCTCTGGCCATCTTTACTTCTGAGAGACTCAGCCTCTCTAAGACATCCCTTTTATAGCCAATCATGTTACACACCTGATGCCAGTTAACTTAATTACTTGCTAAATGTTCTTTCAGCTGATTCTCTTATATATTAATTGCTTTTTCAGCCCTTTTTTGCCTGTGTCCCAACTTTTTTCAGACCTGTTGCAGCCAGAAAATTTGAAGTAAGCTCATTTTGTGGATAAAAATTTAAAATGTCTCAGTTTCAACATTTGAAATGTTATCTATGTTCTATTGTAAATAACATATTGGCTCATGTGATCAGAAAGTCATTGCATTTTGATTTTATCCACAATTTACACTTTGTCCCAACTATTTCGGAATTGAGGTTGTAAAAGCCATGGTATTTCAGCCAATGAGATTTTTATTTGCAAAATAAACTTTCCTTTAATATTGTTACACTTGAAATCTCATTTTTGAGGTATACGTATTTTTAAAGGGGTCACTAAGACCCCCAATGTTTGTCTAATCTCTTCAGATGAAGAAGGACAATCAACCACAAGGGACCCTGGGAGTCAAAGGGTTAAATACCACAGTGTACCGGTAAAACTGCTCCTGACCATGTGCTGCTCTTTATGGTCACAGCCAACCCAACTGCTCATGACTACTACCAGCAAGATAACACGCCAGGTCACAGTGCACACGACCTCTCACACGCTTCCTCAAACACCACCAAGAGTTCAGAGTATGAAAATAGACACCCCAGTTACCGTATCTCAATCCAACTGAGCACCTTGATGATGTGGTGGAACGGGATATTCGCAGCACAAAAGTGCAGCTGACAAATCTGCCGCAACTGCGTGATGCCATCGAGTCAACATGACCAGAATGTGTAAGGAACGCTTCCAGCGCCCATTTTCAATCCAGGCCACAAAAGAACTGAGGTTTTTCTCGGGGTCCTATCCAGTAGAAGAAAGATGTACCTAATAAAGTGGCCATGACAGCATGTTTCTGTAACAAGTACTAGGTAATCATGTACAAGCCAGCAGAACAGTGGGAAACAGGAACGATTATTCCCTGGTGATACTCAGGGCAGCTCGTACCCCCTGGTGTCGGCTGGGGCAGAACTTGAATCCTTCATTACAGGCATCACACCGTTAACTCTTCATGAGAACAGTGTAGGAGATAAACTGCTCATTACGGAACACACACACTGTTTTCAGGGCACACCATCCTTTAGGTTTCGTGTTTTGAAATTGCCGGACTCCCAGAGCCACAGCTAAATGAGAAGCCCGTCGCCTCGTGCGCAGTCCTGAGGAGCTTGACACTGTAGGGAGAATGGTCTTCAGAGCACCATCCAAACAGAGTTTAGAACAGAGCACTCCTCCCTCGACAATCAGCATCACAACCAGCTTTCACAGCACCACAGGTTACAGACAGGCCTTTCCATCACTACTCCATCACTACTCCATCATTACCCCATCACTACTCCATCAGTACTCCATCACTACCACGCATATGCAGGACCACTTTACACACTTCAATAAGAACGATGTGACCGATCACATCCGTGAGCATGTCCCTGAGTAGTGATGTTCATCAGACTGTGAATCCAATTGCAAATATGAGATCAGAAAGTTCTGGCTGCACGTTCTGCAGGTGATGTAACGATCACTACAGGGTAAACAAACGCAATGTGAAACAGTGAAAATATATCAGTCCAAAAGAGGCCAAACTCCTCGAAGAATTGATGCCAGATTTTATTAAAAACAAAAGAAAAAAAAACACCTGCATAGCGGTCACTGTGCCCCAGCACAAAACGAGTCAAAAACTATTTCAAGAGCGTTTCTGATCCATGGAGGTGAGCGATGCGGAGAACAGCAGCACAGAGACACACAGCGTATATGATGCTCATGTAGGACACTGTGCCCCCCCCCCCCTCCCCCCCTCTCCGGTACAGCAGTCAGGATCTGTGCTGCAGCCGCAGGGCATGTCCTCCAGCAGCCGCTGACGGTGGGGATGGGAGGGGGGGGCGTTTCTGTCCTAGAACTTTCCGTCCTGTCGGCCCCTCGCCGGGAGGATGTGGAAGGTTGCCAGAGCCTGTTACCCTGCACCTGTGAACCCCCCCCCATCAGAGCGGCGTTAGACTCAACCCTGCAGGCCTTCATGCTCCGGCATCTGATCGCACAGGCAAGCCGCACAACAGTATGGAAATGTGCTGTAATTCATGCAAGCTGCCTTTACTCCCTGTCCCCTGCCACCAGTCCAACGCTGCCGAGACGACTACCGAAGCTGCTGCCAAACGCACTTCAGTGGGGCAGTTTCTCTCAGAAAAATGAAAAATACATACGCCTGACTGACTATGGGCCGTTCCTTTAGCGATGAGAAAACATGCAAACCTCATTGTCTTTCCAAAGGTCTGGCACGCGCGCTGAAATTCACCGATTTAAACATCAAAAGCATTCACACCTCTCCCCCTTCGCCTCCATCCAACAAAGCGGAGGATTACAGATTACAATCCCGCCCCCCGGCCCCACTGTGACCCCCGGAGAGATGGCGCGCGAGTGCATGCAAATGAGCTGGCTCGATTACGGCCCCTGGCCCCCAGCCCCACCCCTAGCCCTCCCACCATGCAGTGCACTCCTGTAACCAAGCGCTCGCATCCCGTAACCAAGCGCTCGCATCCCGTAACCAAGCGCTCGCGTCCCGTAACCAAGCGCTTGCGTCCCGTAACCACGGCTCCTCTCCACCTGCTGTCGGCCGCCTTGTCCTCCCCTCTTGCCCTCCCCCCAGCTTGCTGCAGTACCACCTCTGAACTACAGGGGCTCCTGTCAGGTTTACACGCCGCGTGGAGAACAAAGCACATTTCCCCGCCTGACGAAAAGCTGCTGCAGTAGCCACTGTCTCGACATTGCAGATCTAAGGCACGAGAGTCGAGCCGCGTCCGGTTGGCTGTGCACAAATACGGCAGGACATTTCCAATCCAGCACAGCTCAGACCAGCAAGGAAGTAGTTTTCCACAGGAAGTCACACAATTAACTCCTTCATGCACTGAAGTTCCTTCACACTGTTCTAACCTCATCATCACCTCGTTCAAGGAATGTGGTTCAACAGTGAGAGAGTGAGTAGCCAGTGATGTCGGTGAGCCAGTCGTTTCGTTCGACAAACCCGAGTGAATGGCGGTATGGCGACACGGCCAGCCCAGTACTGACCACATGCAGCCCCGTCCAACGTCCTTGTTTGTGGCTAGCTTGCTCAGGAAAATTAACAGACAAAATGTGAAGACAAACCCCTCCCACCACACGCTGTCCTCTCTATGTTTTTTTTTTTTTTTTTAGAATCAACGTTACAACTTCCAAGCTACTGAACCTGTTTAACCGTTCTGAACTGATGCACGTGCTGAGACGGACGTTCCTTTATAAAATAGCCAGCGGCCTGATGTACCTGAATCTGTGGAGAATAAGGTCAATAAAGGCAGGAGTTTCCCCCATCAAATGCCAGGGGCGCAGTTTTGGGTAAACTAGAGTTATGCATCAACCACTCAATCCGACTTCATCTTGGAAAGAGCTGCATACATCAGTGTAGGTTCAATGCAGTCTGGCATTAGCTTTAGCTCCTAACTAACATTAACTATTTGCCTTCTTACTCGCCTAACAGCAAAATCCCTTTTCCCACCCCTACATTTCACAACCTGCCGTACACCAGCTCAATCACCGAAACCACGCTAACGCTCTCCAGAGCGCTCCAGGACAGCAGCGTGAGAGACGGTGAGGCTTCGGGAGCAGAATTCACGCTCCACCCTTTCAGATGTGTTGCATTTTTTTACATTTTAAATTTAAATGATTTAGCTGGAGCTACCTGGAGTCAGTACCAATTATCTGGGTCTCACCTCCCTAACACCGACTCCCGGGTCCTGCGCTCCAGGGCAAAAGGCACACCAGTCCTGTAGCAGGCAGAGAGAGGATCAGCCACAGAGCGCTTGGCTCGGCTCGGCTCAGCCCTGCCAGCTCGGTAATGAACGCAGAGAGAAACTGCTACCCTGATTGTTCCTGGTAAAGATTTTAGCTGCCAGAGCCCAGACAGGCCCAGGGCGAGAGAAGGGCATCAACCCTGGGCACCAGTATACCACAAGACTAAACTAATTCCTGTTCGGCTTCTCAAGCAGTGGAGCTCAGGTGGTTTAAGGGTCCTCAAATCTTAGCCAGCAGAGGGGGCCAATAACACATAGCAAAGCTGTTTGACCGGGACGGTTGTTAGTTCAAACCTCTTCAACCCCACGCTGCTATAGATGGGATTGGCCTCAGTTCTGTCCAATCAATTTCCTAACCAAGTTTCCTTAGTTAAAAGCGAAAGTCTAATAATTGAAGAAAGAATCTTCAAGGTGAGAAAAAAATAAATGAAAACAAATGAAAAAAAAAAAAAAAAATTTTTTTTTTTTTTTTAAACAGATCTATTGGGCAGGGCCTGGGGCAGAGAGCCAAGATCAGAGGTTTTAACCCCTTAAGGGGAGGATAAACCCAAAAATCACTTCAATCTGCTCAAGAACAGGACAATCAATCAGAGGGAGCAGGAAGGAGAAGTTTATGCTTCAGGGGCATTTTCATGTTCTAAGTTGACTGTTACAATGATTTGTAGGTGTACTTTGACTTTAACCTGGATTTTCTCAAAACCTGATTTTTGCCCCGATTGCTATCATTTAAGGCACTATATCTCACTTATTTGTGGAGCTTTTCTCATGAAATTTTGACAGAAGTCTGTTCATATCAGGACGTCTACTGAACTACAAGTTTTGGTTTAGCACTTTCGGTCTGTGAGTTATGGTGATTTATATTTCATATCGAGGGGGCGAAAAATGGCAAAATCCTCTTTTACCCCACTAAATCTCTAGTATTATGTGTAAATGCTTTATTCTAGTTCAGAAGAAGGTGTAAACATAACTAAATCTAATAAAAAAAACCTGATTCAAATATCTTGCTTCAGTCCTGAGATATAAGGCAAAGAAATAATGGTGAAATCGGGGTGGCGGCCATCTTGAATCACATGAATCACAATTATGCAAATTAGGTCAAATTCATATTTTGTGTATTTCAGGTCATAAACTGTCAATACACCAAGTATGAATGATTTCTATCCAAAAATGACAATTTTTTTCCAAAAGGTTTCTCCTCCCCTTAAACTCCAACTCTTCACTTGAGCTTTTCCTTTAGGGTCATTCCGTGCCGAGCGGAGCAGGGTCTGCACCGCGCTGTCTCAGAAACATCTGAAAAAAATCATGGGTGTTTGCCATCATTTCAGTGATATGATATGAGCCACACAGCATGGTAAATAAAAATGCCAGAATTTTCTAGAGCGAGTTGGAAACAAGATGATTTTTCTACCGTTGATTGCACTAATATAAAAGCTGCTCCACAAATTTTCTCAGATTTTTCTGGCATGTCCACATGACCAAATCATGCCTTGAATTTAGGCATTTTTGGGCGTTTTTTTTTTTTTTAATCAGACGCATTTTCAGATGCAAGTTACTCCTAAATTAGAGACAGGAGATGGGATTGGGTTTAAGGGGCCAGTGTGCTGTAACCGCTGAGGATGAGGCTGCAATATGAGCCCCTGATTATGCAGACTTCAGTCAAGGGGACCAACATAAAATCACATAAAAATTTTGGTTCTGTAAAAATTGTCATTTTCAACAGCTATTACAGGAAAATGAAATGAGATATGCCAAATCTTATAGCAGATTCATAAATTTCAGGAAATTTTACCTACATGCACCCATTGACATTAATTTAGGAGCAGTGGAAAGTGTATTTGTATCCCTTCAAAAATGTTAATAAGTCATTGCTACAGTCGCAAGTGACTAGACACCCTCTCCTTAAATTGGCAATTACTCCATGAAAAATTGGAGTTGGAATTTAAGATTTGGGATTTAACCATTGAAATGGTGGCAAACACCCATGATTTTTTTAAATTTTCTGAGACGGAGTGGTGCAAACTTTCTGAAAACTGGTCCACTTGGCAAGAAATGACCCTTAATATGATCAATGTCAGAAAAAGCACTTTTTCCATTTGTAGGACAATTTCACACACATATTCTCTATCTGCTGGTTGCAGCGCTTCACTGAAGCTACATCACACTTATATTGAGAGAAATATTAAAACCCAGGATGCCATGTTTCTATGGCCACAGCATTACATCAAATGGAAAACATCTAGATCTTATACGGCATTTCAGACGTTTCCCTGAAACTGGGCAGGACATATTTGGGATTGTTAGAAACCTTTAGATCGCCACAAGAATTTAGAATCGGCCTGAAGTTCTGCAGGTTTGAATATAGCAGCTGCATTTGACGGTTCCCTGAAGTGATGACGTCACGCTGGCGTGGGAGTAAAAGTTCCCATTCATTTTACTCACTTTTTTCAACATTCACTTTTGAAGCTCTTCCCGTAGTTTTCAAGCCTCAATCGATTTCAAGATTTTGCGTCATATTTCCGAGTGACGACAAGCGTTGTCAACTATAATTTAAATTATTTTAATTTTTCGCCACCATGCCAATCGTCTTTGTAGTCTAAACTATGCGTCCCATGATCCTCCTGATTCCAGGGCAGAATGAGTTTGTAACGTGTTAGAAATTTCCAGCACCTTACCATATTTGTTTTAAAAATAGATTGGTGCCACAGTGGCAAGTAATTAGCTACTCTACGTTCCACTTAGTTATGCTTACCAAGCTAGTTATCAAGTTCTGCAATTAGCGCCAATTTACTTTAATATCCAAGCATCTTCGGCCAATGTTTGTTTGCTTAAAAACTTGGTAGCTAGCGAACAAGCTAATCATCCTTGTCAATGGATATCTGACCAAGCTACATAGCTAATTCATGCCTACTTGCTCATCTAATGTTATTTAAGTACCAAAATAATCGCTACTCACTGCTTCTAGTGATTTATATGCACCAAGTAAGGATAGCTGAGCAAGCGAACAAACGGTTAGCTGGCTAACTTAGCCAGCGAGCTAGTTCACCGATCTCGGAAGTTGGCTAACGTCATATTTGGTGCATGTAAATGCCAGCTAGTGAAATGCTTGCTGCTCAACGCTAGCTAAGAAGCCATATAATGGCTATTCACTTTTTAATAGACTTAACAAGCTTACTAGCTAGATTAACTAGGCTAGGTTTTGCTAGCTTAGCTAGTTATATTTGGTGAATATTCATGTTAGCTAGCCAGCGAGCTAAATAATGGCAAGTGACAGTAAGCTAACCACTTACT